>JALIZH010025561.1:0-13470 GCA_030522465.1 Rhipicephalus appendiculatus
CATGCTCCACGAACCGTGCTCTCAAGGAGCGGGCGCGTATTGACAGGTTGGTATTACTGTCAGCGCCGATTGCGTTTACACAGGCTGGCATTGATGGAGTGACGTTGGATCCGCTTCTGTTTGTCGCTGGCGGAGGTTTTCTGCGCTGCATACCATATGAAGAGGCTCCCCAGGAGTCTTTGAAGGTGGGGCTGCCCAGCAGTCTCAGGAAAGCCGTCCCATAATATTTCGTAGCCTCGTGCTTGGCCGATAACGGGAGGGCCGAAAGACTTTCTAAAAGTTGTACCGCTGTGCTACTTGGCAAGGCGTGACGCATGATGGTCTTCACTCTACGCTGAGCAATGCACGCCGTCTCAGGCTGGCAAACCCCCCTTGCTCATGCAGTCACCCTCAAGCCCTTTGGTTGCCGCATCAACGACTTGAAAGAGAGGGAGGTGGTCATACAGCCGCAGGAAAACCTTGATAGAGCTGGCCCCCAGTCACACCACCGGTACAACCTGTATAAGTGCACTAAGGCAACCTTTCTTACACTAACAGGTCGCTGGACTTTATTCCATACCAAGTTAGCTAAAGGAGAATAACCGCTATAGTGCGCGGCCACACATTTGGAAGCAGTAGAATGCACTCTTGGCCAAAATATACCCTCTGATGTGTCGTCCAAACCTTACCCTCACAAGAGCGCCCTTTGATGGGTAGCACTGTCTGGCAGGCACGCTTTTCGCAAACCGGCTACGCCGGAGCACTCCAGTCCACTCCTCTCCAGTCCACTCCTCCAGTCCAGTCCACTCGTCTCCGTACGCCTGGCTCTACCGTGCCGCCAGCCTGTTTCTGACCATGCCGCCCGTTCTTTCCTGGTCCTCCTTACTGTGGCCAGATTCCTCTGTTGTGCCCTCCAAACACAACCAACCTGCTTAACCCACCCGGTGGCATTGGGATCCGCACTCGGGAGCTGCTTCGCGCTCGGGCAACCGATCTTGGATGCATGATGTTCCAGCCTGGCCTTCTTGTCAGCCCTCGTCCCGGCGACTTTCGGGGGTTGGCTGCTGTAAGCAACTTGCCTCCTCGCCTCGTACGTTCCCGGCTGCAAATTTCGACACACCGGCAAACTACAAGCGGGTGGCAGTCCTGTGTGCTGTCTTTCCTTGTTTCTCCCAGGCTGCGGAACTGCTTCGTCGCAGTGGGCAATGCCGGGGGGTGGAAGTTCTCGTGGATATTTTGTGTGACCGATGCCCACCACGAACTTACGGTGGGCGAATTAGCTTCGCCTTTATGTGCTCTGCGGCAAAGTTCATGTGACCTGGCCCCTCTGCAAGGCGACACCACCCTTTTGTACATGACCCCGTTGGCCAGCCCCTTGCAGCGGAGCCGACCTTGCCTCTTGGCTTGAACAAGCTTGAACATGCCACTGTGCACGATGGTCCTCATCGGCCGCCACTGACAGCCCGCTCTCCACTGTGAGCTCGCTGTTGTCTGGAGCTTGCTCATCGCGAGCTAGATGCCCGCACACCGGTAACTAGATAGTTACGCACTGCAATGGCAGATGTCTTCTGTTGGGGCAGTGCGATGGTTCCCCTTTTTGTGGTAGCCGTAGCGCCGTCGGAGTCAACGAACCCGGCTGCAGCGTCTTCGTCAAGGCGTGCGCAGGGTTCCCATTCAGGGGGGGGGGGGGGCGAAGGTTCGTCGCAGCGCCCCACTCCCCATAACGTCAATGTATGGGGCTGTCTTTGCGCCCCCCCCTTCTCGCCCTCTGCCTCCCCCCCCCCCCGTGCGCACGCCTATGGTATTCGTGTGCTAAAACGGTGGAGAACGTCACGTCGCGTCCTTCCGGGTTGCGCTCGTAGCGTAAGCCTCTGGAAAACTAAACAACCTGAATGAAAGCCAACAAATAATGAACCGAAGAAGTATAGGGGACTTTAATTGTAGTGTTTTAACTGTATTGCAGTAATTATGATATAAATGTGCGGGCAAATTATTCGCATTGCACTGCATTTAGTTTTACTTCCTCTTCAGTTTGAACTACGGTGATGGCTACTGTGGTGTTTGTTCTCTTCCTCTGTTGCCCCTCTTCAATGTTCCTGAGTTGCCGAAGATTCAATCGTCGGGTCTTCTCCCAAGTGCTTTGGATTGTCTGAGGTTTAACCTCTGTCAGTGTTTACAAAGATTAGGTAATCAATGGCGATGCCCATCCACAAGATAACCTTACAGAAAACCGACAGATAATGAAACCCTGCAAGTTATCGGGGACATCAATGTAATCTTTTAACTGTATTCCCGTTATAATAATTCAATTGTGAAGGAAGCAAATTGGACGAAAAGCCATCTTGCCCCAGCAGGGACTTGACCTTTCACCTCCAGACTAAACCTTTAACTTCTGACTCTAACGCTAGAATGACTAACTTATCTTCATTACTACAATTACTGTTCCATCCACTCGCCTCCGACCTTGCGTTTTTGAACGTTAAGGTCATAAGCATTACTAACAAATTCCCGCAATTCAGTTTTTTTGCTAGTTTCTTCATATTCTCGTGTTTTTTGGATCACGGAAAGATGGCTTCACGATAAAATTCACGATTCTGAATTCACGCCTCCTGGCTACATTGCCTTCTGTTGTGATCGCCAGAATAGAAATGGTGGTGCTGGTGTCGAGTAGTTTTACGTTAACATTGTAGCTTCAAGGTTCTAACTTGTCCCCCTAAAGTGGAATCAGTTTGGTGTATGCTAATAATGAGCCGAATTCAACTATATGTGATCTTTATCACCCCCTGGTGAACCTAACATGTGGCGTTTAATGCATTAGCGTCACCTTGATAATTCAAACTTAATCCTACTAGGAAACTTAAATGTTACCGCCATTTACTGGCCTTCACTTACGTACTGGGCCTCTAGTACCCCTGTCTGCAGGGATTTAGTTACATTTTCATTGTCACATAATCTAATACATTTAATTCATAAAAATACTCCGCACAACTCTATTCATGATTTGATGTTTATTAAAAAGTCACAGTTTCACCGCAAGGGTGAAGCAATGAATGCGATAGCAAAAAATTGTAATGTTATACGAAGTGAGGCTGGCAGCTAACTATTTTTGGATCCGATCTCACGCAACTCTAGAAAACGCTTGTTCAACAGAATTCTCTTCGCGTTGAGAGCGCAGTACGTAGAAGGGTACACCGGCTCCCCGCTGTCGGCCGCCGAGAAGGGGGAGATAACGCGCGCGCCCGCGATCGTAAAATGGAAGGTCGCTCCCCGCTGTCGGCCGCCGAGAAGGTGAGATAACGTGCGCGCCCGCGCTCGTAAAATCGAAGGTCGCTCGAGGGACCCCCCCCCTCGCGTGTTTTCACGCTCACGAACGACGGGCGGGGCCGGTTATATATATACATATACATATACGGCAAATGACGGTGGCGGACACCGGCGGCGGCGACGCCGACGGCGAAAACCAGCCGAAAGTGTCCATATAATTGCTATCGCAATAATACAGACTTGCTTATTGAGGTTTCAGATACGAGATCTTAGAAGGTATCTCTGATCATAATGCAGTTCTTGTGCACATTAACCGTCCCATTACACACGTTTCAGTTATACCACACAACAGGATTTTACTAAGGCTGGTCATACGTCTATCATTGAGACCCTGGCGCATAGCTTTGATCATTTTGTGTCGCTCAGTACCGAGTGTTATGTTGATGTGCTTGTTCATTACTTTGAGTCGCTAGTTAAGTCATGCGTCGCTCGTGACGTTCCATTGGACATTAAAAAAATCAACAATAGGCTTTCTTGCATTAACCATTATATCTTGCACCTATCATGACGTGTCAGTAGACTGCGTAATCTAAACAATCTAATCCCGAGGCTCGCGCCTGGTTCGAAGAAGCTAAGGATGCACTTCGCACTATTACTAAAAATGATAAAGGATTCTATTTTTCGGCGCCATTTCCTCAAGTACTAAAATCAAATCCTCGCAAGTTATTGACGTCAGTACGACTAGCAGTACCTGTTTTAAGATAAGATTAACGATGCTATAACTAACGACCCTGTTGTTGTTTCGAATTCTTTCAACTCATACTTCAAATCTATCTTCACCCACGATAACCCTGTAGTTCTAGAGTTTTGTTATCTTACTCAGACAGATAAACTATGAAATATCAAAAGAATGTGATGGTGTCTGAAGCCTTATCCTGAAACTTGATACTAAAATGTGCACCGGTTCCGATAGCATTCCTTATTCATTCCTAGCACGATAATCTTTATGCAACAAGAGGGCGAGGTGGGCTAGTTGGTGAACATTCATGTTTAAAGCAAAAGCTTTTTAAGCGCACATGAAACGAGGACAGAATAACGAAGAATTTTGACAGGACAGCGCTTTACTCACAACTGAATTTTTATTGAACAGCACAACATTTAAAAACACAAGATAACATGTTGCACATGCGCAGTCGAACAAGAGGCCTAACTGCCTTCAGAACCATGACAACGAAAACAGCATAGTAAACTAACAAACTAACAATAGCATGGGCCTATTGTTCACCTCAGAGCTGCCCTCGAACCGTTAATTTCAATTTCTAGATTTACGACTGATTTTTAAAAACGATCATGTTTGCTGGGGTTACCACCCAAGAAGTGTCAAACCAGTGCTAGACTACAGGTCCGGGCATTCGAAATTAGTTAAGAGGGGCATCGTGAAAGTATGTTTCATGGCAGCCCCTGCAGAAATTGTGTGTGCATCTCGCGAATGAAAGTTTCAGAAGCCAAGAAGTGAAATTCCAGGAATCTGGCTACCCCCAACATTTGATGAATTCAGTGTGTCACAGTTTAATCAAAGAAGTCAAGAAAGGGGAAAGTCGACACAGAGCGCAAGACGCCACCTAAAAAAAAATGCCCCCCACCTCCCCGAAGGGAATCGTGAGGAAATGCGAATGCATTTCTTGCGCCGACACCGACTTCTGCCATGGCCTTGAGAGGCGCCCAGCCAGCGAACGGTCGAGAGTGAGGCGCGAGCGGACGGGAGAGTGGGGCGCAGGGAAGAGAGAGAGCGAACGGCGAGAGAAGGAACGGCGAAGCACTGCACCTACCCTCTCCTACACTCTCTCGCACCACATGCTCCGGTTGCTAGGGGCGAGGATAAGCGCGCGCGCCCGCGGCTGTTGCTATGGGAGAGGGAGTGAGAGCGGAGGGATAACACCTGCCGGCGGGTGGACACCTCCTCAACCTATCCTCCTCGTCCTCCTCCTCCGCGGACGCCGCCGGATGCGCCTGACATAGCCCGACTAAGAAATGCATTCGCATTTAAAAATCGCAGGATGGCTGTCATCCCTTACGTGCGCGGGCTGGCACACAATTTGAAGCATGTCGGAAACAGATATAGCGTGGATGGGAAGTTCACAGCGAGAAATAAGTTGGCACGCTTGTGCCCTAGGATCTATAAACCGAGAGAGTTAAGTGTCTGTCCTGTGAAAGATCGGAAACGGAACTAATATGTGGAGTGTGTCTTGAAATTTGTTTATATGATTCCAATTTCTTGCGGAAAAATGTACATTGGTCAATCTGGTAGGTGCGTAAATGAACGTCCTATGGAGCACCACGCATCCTTGAAGGCATCAGCCCATTCGCATCTCGCAATGCATTGCCATAAATGCGGATATCATCCTGTGTTGCACGAAACCGAGATACTGTTTAGGCATAACGGTCAGGCAACACGTGAAATTGTGGAGGCGTTTCATATTAGAAAAGGGGGGCCATGATTGTGTTAGCCAGCCATCCATCTTGTTACATGATAAGGAGTTCGAATTTGTAGATAAGTGAAGATATTTAGTTTACTACGCTGTTTTCGTTGTCATGGTTCTGAAGGCAGTTAGGCCTCTTGTTCGACTGCGCATGTGCAACATGTTATCTTGTGCTTTTAAATGTTCTGCTGTTCAATAAAAATTCAGTTGTGAGTTAAGCGCTGTCCTGTCAAAATGCTTCGTTATTCTGTCCTCGTTTCATGTGCGCTTAAAAATCTTTTGCTTTAAACATGACTCTTTATGCACAGCACAATACCTTACCTTAATTTTTCAGAAACCTTTGCACTCTGGTGTAGTACCACGCTCATGGAAATCTGTCAAAGTACTTCCCTTGCATAAAGCAGGCGATAAACAACCTATTCCTAATTACAGATCAATATCTCTTACGCCATATTCTTGCAAGATGTTTGAGACTTTCCTGACTTCGTCGCATCAATACTACAGAGACCGCAAGACCACATCTCATAGTACTTCTTCATCAACTTAACTCACAACGTCTTCGCGTGATAATACTGTTTCCCGCTTCACTTAGAGATGGTTCGTCAGGCATTACCTCTTCATCCTACAGTAAAGGCTTGGAAAATAGCGTGCGAATTTCTGGGTTTCCGTGCGAGCGAATGCGTCGGTGGGACTCGTCTTGATTACTCATTGTACCAAGATTTAATGAAAAGATTGGTGGAAGATCGCAAGAACGGTCCACAACCTCGCCCCTCATATTCTGAAACACATTGGTGCGCTCAGCCACAAAATTAAATTACAGAGCTAAAGATCCCAATCATATTGTCACGTGGTCGTGACGTCGACGAAGGCAGCGGTCGGTAGGTCCAAAATTGAACTGTTTATTTGGGCCGAACTTGTGGCCGGGAAACGGAAAGTCAGATTACAGCGATATACACTGGCACTGATAGCGGCGAACAGAGCGTCGGCCGTCGATCAACTGAACATCGTTGGAACGCGCCGTCTTTTATAAATCACGTGTCGAACATTCTAGCCTTATCACTAGTCGTCGCGCAATCTCTGGAATAATCTTGAGTGTTAGCGTCTTGCGTGCAATCTTAACAAAACGATCTACTACAACCGAGAAGCTTCTGGAACAATAAGGCGCGGTCTGCGCCGAGTACGGCTGATAGTCTTTGTGTGCGGAAACCGAATACAGTAAAAGAAACGCGCGTGGCAATATATTGTTCCATGGCTTATTGAAAAAACACAGTTATTCGGTATGTCTATAATTCAGGTTTCGTTCGAGTCCTGAAAGAAGATATTTGTTTTTACTGACATCCTGCCAGTACCATGACTGTTCCACCTTCAGTATTTCGAAAACTTCTTTTCACAACTTCGCAGGTCTGTGGCACTCTTCCTCGGCATCTATTATCTTGGGCAAAACTACAATCATGCGAAGATATTATTGAAGGGAAGCATGCAAAAAAGCTATGTTACGTTGTCACGCTCTCTTAGATAAAAAATGAGTACACACGATTTGCGGCATTGCAAACACCTCCTTTACCAATGATATCAAATACATGAAGATCCAGACGCATGCCAGAAAATTGCCTCTGAACATTTGGACTGCGATATATCTTTTAAAATGTCTGGAGGGCAAAGGGGTTCGCTATTTAAGCGATTTTTACAAAAGAACACAAGAAAGGAACGCATTTCATGTGGGGTTTCCTAATTATGTTCTTAAAAACCGTAGGTAAGAGTCTTAATAAATTACAAATTGCGGAATGACGTACACTATTAAATACACTCACACAAGCATTCTCCTTTTTCAAAGGAGGTTTCGGACATTTCAACGAGGAATATTTCTGAAGTGGACGTAAAAGCAAAGAGCAACGCTCATTCTGACATTACTTAACTTCATGACATTTTTTTTGTGATTGATCTCACTCTTCCTAAGTACAAATAAAACATTCAAAAGAGAGCCACCTGTATGCAGTTGTGCATTTACGTGTACTTCTAAAAAAAGATGGGAATATTTAGGGCTAGTTTTTTTTTCGCAGTAAAAATATGAAATAATGCCAACGAAAGTATAGGGGTTGTTATTATGATGAAAAGAAATATTCCTGTCGGCAGGGACCGAAGCTTCGAAGGTTGCAGTTTGGGTGTCTGCCGGCGCTAAGTAATCTTTCTGACCACTTTACTTTCTTGACATTTATAACATAATTACTACAAATACCATCTCCTGTCTTCTTGATTACTTGCCCAATGGTGGGCATGATTGGACCCACCACCCAAACTCTTTCGATTATGGTACTGGGTAATGATCGACGGATGGTCGGTGATGGACAGACGATGGGCCGATGGTGGACGAATGGTCGATGGTGGGAGTAATGGACAGATCATAGGTGGACGGTGAGAGTAATGGGCAGATGATGGGTGGACGGTGGGTGTACGCGGGGGGGGGGGGGGGGCGGTAGACAACGGGATGATAATGATGGGTGTGACACGCCCGAGTCAAGGTAGAACTATGAATTAATTGAAAAAAATAGACATTGCACTTCGCAGCGTGATTATAGACTACCTTCTACCATTGATCTTAACAAGCTTGCTTGTCTGCGTCTTCACGTGGCCAAGAATGTAGCCTCATATGTTCATGAAGCACGGAATCAATGGATGTATCTTGCATGAAAGACTTGTGTTTATTTGTTCTCTATGCTGTGATGCCGAACAGGTACGCCCTGCTGGCTTGCTTCATAATGTAACTTCTTAGGAGCTTGTAAATGGGAACAAGGCAGTTTTCTTGACGTGGCACAGCCGGCCTGAGGTGTGCTTTGAAGTGCTTTTAGATATGAAGCATCTTATGGCGGTGACTCTGTCCGTCCCTCCCTCCCGCGTCCAGTCAGTTTCATGAAGTAGGGGAAGCACCCGCTATGCGAACCAGAACACTGTAGTACATTAAGGCCGTCAACCACCACCACAATCACCAGCTTCATTGCCGAGAGCACAGAGTGGCTGCTTGACAATGGCTAGGCAGGTGGTGGGGCAAACAAAGAAAAACACGCCCTACCAGTGGTGTCTGTCGCCCAGGTTGACTCCATTCCTTAATCGTGCTTCAAAAATGCGCTATAAAAATGACGGAGCGCGCGCGGCTCATTCTCTCTCCTGTGCTACGCCGCGAAGAGCGCTCGGGCCGCTGCCACTCAAGCTAACCATCCCGCCGCTGCTTCGCGTCCACACGTGGTTCCTTTTGTGGGAGATGGGGAAGTTTTTCAGGCATGCTACGACAGAACGAATAAGAACAAATAAACTGCTTGTGCTGCAATATGGAGCAATAACATCAATGAAACCAGTTGCAATCACTTCAACCAAAAGCTTAAATTATCCCTGACGCCAAAATTGAAATTTGAAGATGTGTGCGTTGTTTGATTGACTTGATTATGGGGAATTTCTGACCGATTTTAAATACCATATGCTATTTAAGATATTCCAATGTGGTTTTGAAGTAATGGCGAGTTTTCATCTGACTTGGCAGCACCTCGCGACATCACCACTAGTATGGGCAGACCAAGCCCCATGTGATGTTCCACGAGTAAAGCGCGTATTGTCGATGTCAAAGGTTTGTGGGGCTTCCACAGTACCAAGACTGGCACCCGGCGAGGACTCTTGTTCGCCACTCCTCTCGCTCTGTTGTCGGGCTGCTCTCAGCATAGCTTCGGCATAGTCCTGCTTCAGCCAGGAATGTTTTTTTTTTCTTTTTTTCTGGAAAGGCATGCGCTTAACATACTGAAGCACACGCATCGTTTCATTTTTTTTACCGTCCACGGGTAAAGAACGAATTGGCTTGAAAATATGCAGAAGATGGGCTTCACTGCCCAGCCTCACAGATGGTGTCCAAACATTTGCAGTCTCAGCTGCGAAAATGTCTATTGGAAAATTTAAAAAATAATGTGTGGGGGCAAGGAGCTCGTGAAAAATCACGCCATATCCACGAAGAGAATGATGATGAGTGGGCGAAGCTCGATCGTTTTCATCCATGGCAGAAAGAGAATGTGTGGTCTGGAACGCGCTTATACTTCATGGTCATCAGCTTCATCGTCATCGTTATCACGTGTAGTGGGTACATTCCACTATACTAGAACGCGCTTATCCTTCATCGTTATCACGTGTAGTGGGTAAATTCCACTATACTGCGTCATCGTCATCTTTATCACGTGGAGTGGGTACATTCCACTATACGTGGCTACATACCTACTACTACTACTACTACTACTACTACTACTACTACTATTACTACTACTACTACTACTACATGGGAGGGACAGACCCACACCCCAAGGAGCTTCGCCCCTAAAAACCTTGAATATGTCGGTAGGGTTTTTGTTTACATCTATTGCCATGCACTACTGATACGTAGATACGGTGGCTGTACGAATGTGAGGATTTAGAAAACAAATATTCTCTATAGTCCCTTCCACACTTGCACGAACACTTATATTGTACATTTCACAAGACTTCTGGAAACAAGCTGAACAAAGCTGTTGACAGCACTCGCGCACATCTCACGCACAGAGAACGTCATTTTCTAATTAGCGCTACCAGAATCCAGCCCTCTCTCCACCAAAATGCATGCTTTAAGCCAGGCCCGTAGCCAGAAATTTTTTTTCGGGGGGGCCCACATGTTGAAAACCTTGAAAACCACCTATTTTTATTATTTTTTCCTGGTAAAACACCCCCCTCTATCCGAATTTCGGGGAGGGGGGGGGCTTGCCCCCCCACCCCTGGCTACGGGCTTCCTTTAAGCGCGTTTTTTAAATTTTTTACTTCAACGCCTGTTGAAGCCAAAGATAACTCAGGAAACATAATAACAATAGCTTAATTGCAGTGGCTCCAGAGACTTCTTTCAGCGTGCATGAGGCCATCTCTTTTTCGGTAGGAGCGGCACTGATTGTTTGGACGAGCTGAGCTCGTTTTTTTGTTGGGAAATGTTTAAAGGGATCCTAAAGAGAGAAAGCTATTTCTGTAATTCAGTGCAATACGTCTTCATCATACCAAAGACACACCTAATGCGAGAAGATGCTTGGTAGGTGATTCATGAAAGACGTTAGGCATGCAAACATGGACACAAGAGGGAAGTCTGTAGAACACAAATGCTGACTAACCGACTAGCCGAATAAGGTTAGTTAGCATTTGTGTTGTCTTGACTTCTCTGTTGAGTCCATGTTTGCATGCCTGCTGTCAAAATTTTGTCATGAATCTCCACGAACTAGCTAAGCTTTCTGGCATTATTAAAAGGACCGACAACTGATTTTGCTCAACCCATTTTTTTACGCCGGGACAGAAAGCTCCCCCTTCGTAGTGTTTGTAGCTGTAGTAGTTTATCCCAAAAGCACGTAGTTAACTTACACGCAGTATTTTTCGATCTGAAAGGCTCTAAACACACATGTACCTTTCCTCCAGCAACGCTTAGAATTAATGGCGATGCCGCCAGCCCTTCTCGCGATTTCTGAAAGCTGTCGTCGTTCTGCTTTCGCAGGAGTTTCTGTAACTATGCTTAACCACCTTTATCTGGAGCTTTTCAACTATTTTTAAAAAAATAAGAACCTGCTAAAATGAGATGATGTGGCATTATGCACCTTCCCTGTATTTAAACCGCGTTGTACTCTCTCGATGCACGAGCCAAGCCAAGTCACAGAAAACGTCACTACGCATATACACGGCCGCGCCGAGTAGCAGTGCACGTCATTCCTGAGACGAAGTGCAGGTAACAAACTTATGTTGCTCAAAAAATCTTAGCGACCTGGAAACTGCACGCACGGTTGCACGAGCACGCTGAAAAGTTGCTCAAGATGCGCTTACGACCATGGTATGCGATGACAGCGCCGCTTAAATGCATACTACTAACGCAGGCCTATCTATACATTTTTATGCAGTAATATCTTTTAATATAAAGAAACGAATATTTCAGTACCAACAAAAAGATCCTCAACCGTCTACAGCAATCAACGGTCATGTGACAGGGCACATTGATTCGTTCATGTATTTGCCACCAGAGGCGCCAAGGGTGATTTTTCGCGTCCTTCGACGAAGAAATAAAAATATAAATCCACCTCTCACGAAAAAAAAAACAGGGTTGGTTTGAGTCAGTTCGACGCACAACCTTTCCTTCAGTGGAGTCATCTTAGTTCATGTTCTGGACAGTTGTTGGTCCCTTTAAGTGAGATAATGTAAAAAAGAAGGTACACGAGGCGACGGCTCATAGAAGTGCCCACACCAGCTCTGCATGACATCGCAGATTTTGCAAGCACCTGCTACGGTCTATATTGTGTACACTGTGTTCCTGCAGAACCAATGCCTAAACATAACAGGTTTCAGAAAATTTTAGCAAGCCAATGTGGCAAACATGTGCAAAAACACAAGATATTCGCGACGTCGCCCTAACGTGAATGTGCTGAAAATCACAAAATTTAACAAGTGAAACATTTGAAATTTCTGTTCCACAAATTCACCTATGAAGTTTACATAAATTAATAGCATTAGGGCTCTTAAATCATAGTTTATTTCTTTAGAGTGATCTAAGGTTTCCCTTTAGTGTGGTTTAAAAACAAAACAGAGCAATCTAGCTCTTGCCTATTTAACATGGAGGTATAATGTCATCATATATAATTCACTAAAGATAGTTCGTGCCAATACAAGTGCCACTGGCACTTGCATTTGTAGATACAAATGAAACAGCCGAGAGGAAGCTACAACGTATGGGAGTGCCCTTCATGTACAAGGGAGCGTGAGCGTGTTGGGTTAGTGTGGTGTGAATGTGCTGCTTGGCGAACTTCATTTTTGTAGCGTCATGTGGAGGCATGAAAGCTTATAGAAAAGTTGATGCTCAACAGGCTCACCTAGTCACGTCACGCTAGTAATGTGCATGATGGTGCGACATGACTTGCATGCCACGCTCATGGCGCGCTCGCGCCCGTTTCGTTAGCTTGATATACACCAAACTTGGTATTGAGTGACGTGACTGTATGACGAACATAAATGACAAGTGGTAATATGGAAATCATGACATGTCATGAGCGACATGACTTGCATTCAACGCTCATGGCGCGCTCGCGGCCGTTTCGTTAGCTTGATATACACCAAATTTGGTATTGAGTGACATGACTGTATAACGAACATAAGTGGCAGGTGGTAACATGAAACTCTTGGCATGCGTGTCATCTACAACCCCAATTACATGCCACGCTCATGATGCGCTTGCGTCCAGTTCGCAAGCTTGATATAAACCAAAATTGGTATTGCGCGACGTGACTGTATGACGAACATAAATGACAGGTCCTAACATGTCAAACATGACATGCAAATTATGTAAAGCAGGATTTGCTCCTTCCTGGCTGCTTCGCATTACATCGATTCCCACAGTGCGTGGGATCTGCCGGCTTTTTACTTTATATTCCTATGCTCATATACAACGTGATTACAAAAGGAGTACTAAAGTAAGCAGATAACGCTGACAGGCCATATTTTAACATTTCAATAATCCTAAATGCGCTGTTGAATTGTACGGGTGTGAACGCCGCAGCATAAGGATAAATTGAAATTGCTAGAAAGCACAAATAAAAGAGGTTGACAATTTTTTGTAGATGTTTTCTTTTAACGCCTTACTTGTTTATATGGTTGCGTTTAACGAAAAACGGGCTCTGTCTCTTTCCGTCTTCTGCATCCAAGCACTAGCAGCATTAATCAATGAGAG
>JALIZH010025562.1:0-15760 GCA_030522465.1 Rhipicephalus appendiculatus
TAAGTAGAGGGGAGTACAGTGGCATGAAGGGACTTGTCGAACAAGAAATGCCGACGAACTTACGTAAAAGGAAGTGTTTTTTCTTCAAGCAGGAAGAAATTCGTTTGCGCGAACGTTGGCTACAGCAAAACCCCAGTTCGATCACTCGACGTAGGTAATATATGCTGTGGTTATTATTACGGTGCAGACTGTAAATGTTCGTTGGCTAAGTCTTACAGACTTTGACACCGAGGCCTCAACGACTGCGCAAAGTGATGCCTGTGCGCCTCCAGAAAACTATACCGCCCTGCTTAATTGTTGGGGTTTAACGTCGCAAAATCTTGATGCAATTATAAGAAACTCTGTAGTGGAGGGCTCCAGAAGTTTCGACCACATGAGTTGCTTTGACGCACGCCTCTAGCACACGGGCCTCTAGCATTTTCCCTGCAACGAAATGCGGCGCTGCTTACAGGAATTCTGCGACCTTCGCATCAGCAGTCAAGCACCATAACAACGAGACCACTGCGGCGGGTACTGGGGCAAACTTAACACGAGTGCCATAGTCTGACACTTTATCACTAAACCATCATGCGCCAAGTCGTATGTGAAAAAAAAAATTATCAACTGAAACCTGCATGGTTACTAGCTTACAGTGGACGCTTATTCAATGCGTTGAAAAAATGAAAAATTTATAATTCTGAAACTGGTACAGCGCAAAAAATTACACCATCTCCCGCTAAAGGGAACCATGTGTAGATGTGAAGCAGCGGGCGCTAACGCTTACACTGGCGGCGGCGTTGACGCTGGCGCTCATCGCAGCGTTGCGCAGGAGAGAAAACTGGGGAGGCGCAAAGCAGGCAGTGATGGAGCAGTGTTTCCTACTGGAACATGCCAATCGCTGCTAATGGGCAATGAGAGACAGATACTCCGACTGGACACAGAGAACCGCACTCCGCTTTTAGTTAACGCCAGGGGCTCCGGAAGTGTATCTGATGTGTGGGGCCGACGTCTGTGGGCAGATGTCGCATTGTGTCTGAATGTGTGAGTATCATATAGACACGATATATATATATATATATATACATATATATATATATATATATATATATATATATATATATATATATGCGCGCACATTCCTTAGCAAGAAAACGATTCTTTGTAGGAAAATTTATCTCGAAAGAGAACGAGGTTTCTGATTACTAGAGACCGGATTATAGGCAAATGCCTATTTTTGTCCTTGCGTTCCTATCGCGCCACATTGATATATGAGCACGAATTAGAGGTTAATAAGGGCTTTTATAGTGTTTTTATAGTGCCTATAAATGCCTATTTTTGGCGATCGTGCCTAAAGGCCTATAAGAGCCCATAAATGCCTATTTTCCAAGTGGGTGCCTATATGAACACTATTTAACCCCTAATTTCGCTTTCGAGTGCAGTTTGAGACCGTTATTCATCTTACCAGGCAACATTGACCGGTAGGAATACTAGGGGGTTCAAACTAGCCTTCTAGTTCAACCAGTTTCCGGAAAACAACCGCTAGCAGCCGTAAAATGGGACGCGCCGGCCATCTTACGCCAACGCGCTGAGATGTCGCGAGCGGCTAAAGGAGGAGAGGTTCAGGTGAGGAAAAGACGCTGTTTCTGCAACCCTAAATGGGAGCAAGCCAACGTCTACTATGGAATGGGGAGAGGGAAATAAACAAGGGAAGAGGAGATGAGAAGTAGGGAGAGTGGCGTCCATGGTCGAGGACGCGGCGGTTGGCTTCTAGAGCCGTTTGTCCATTCCAGTGTCCTCAAAGAAGGGAACCACCTTGAAAACATGGGTGTGGCAGTGGGCAAGAAATAGGAGGTCCCTCTGTGCAGCCGCGGGAAGGTCACGGACGAATGCGAAACCATGTAGTGCTGTCAGGGGAAAGGAGTGTAGATCAAAAGTGCAAAAATGTGATGTGCACGCGGGTTTGGTTTTGTTTGTTGATGCGTGCCCAATGAAGAGCGTTGGACCACAATAATTTTTCAAGTTGGTTCATTACGAGCCGCGAAACCATTATGAGAGGAGGCGTCCTGCGCATGCAAGGTCACGTGCACATGACGTGCCTGAGCCAGGCCGTGCACGCGAGCGGTGTTAAGGCTGGTGCCGGCGCGACGCGGGAACGGCGAAAACACGAACGTATACGAAATGGAGGCAGATTAGTCTCACAGCTCGCTGCGATTCGAAGTAAGAAATAAAAAATAAAAAATGCAAACACATCCGGCATGTGTGTTTTATTATTTCCCTAAACTTTCATTCATCTATTTGTGCAACATATTACAGAAATACACATGTCGTGTCGAATAATTCTCGCAGTGTCACGTGCTACTGCGAGCGATGTCAGAGCACCAATGTCTACGTAGAGGAGCGACTTTAGAGCTCAGATAACTACGCAGGAGCATTCCTTGTACGTCAACCCCTCCATCTTGGGTCGCGCGCCTGCGAGAAGGGCAATCGGTGTTCATTTTGAAATTTCACATTTTTCCGCGGCGCCTAACGCTGCAAATCTTGGCAGACGTGATCGTGAGCGCCCAGTTCATGCAAAACACTTGTCAGTTCAATATGCTCAGACCTGGTGAGGGGCCCTTTAAAAGTGTTCGTCGACAGAGTAGCAACTTACCCTACGTGATTAGACCCGGCAAATACGAGGCATCCCTCCCTTCTGGCTTTTTAGCGGTCTAACTACCTGTTTTTGTGCATGCCGAAAATACAGAGATCCACGACTGTGTCGATTCCACGGTGGACACTTCACTCACAATGAGAGCGAATAAAACGAGAGACTGGGTTCTACGAACCGTGCTGCAAAAATGACAATTGCGTGGCTATGGTCAACTGTTGGCGCCTTTGTGTCATCGTGAACAATAACATTTCTTGCTTTTCTGTCGTAAATACAGGTCACGTACGTCTTTGTTTGAAATATTTTGAATTTACGTAAAAACTTATTGTGCCTATATTTACGATTTTGGAAGCCTAAAACTGTGTTTTGCCTGCCTATTTTTGGCGCCTAAAAGGCGCTTTTTAAGTGCCTAAAAATCCGGCATCTACCGATTACAAATATGTTGTGTCTGCAGGGGGGTAAATGTTTTTTGAAGTGTTTCTCGGCTGCCGGGAGACTATACACAATCCCTATTTAGTTCGCTCAGCACCCCCGGCCTCTTTTTCTTGTTTTTTGTGCCTCATTCGGAGTCTATATCAGCCAGATGACGCTGATGCCCTCTCATGAAGCCACCATAACACGTTGACGTGAAACATATCAAACACAATGTCTTAAGCTGTATTAGCAGAAAAGGAACTATCGTTGCAGCTTACCACGTCATTGAAGCCGACAGTGAAGTCGATGTTCTTTGTCCGCCTTCTCTCCAGAAATGTCGGGTAAAACATGTGCCTATAGACGTTTTCTGGGGTAACTTTCTCCCTTGGGCGTCTGATACTCAGTCAGTGAGGGACTTTAAAGGTGCGCTAACGAAAAATATGAAGTTGAGCTGGAATGAACAGGGGTATTGAAATATCCGTGCTGCTTTGGTTGGATATGGAAAAATGACTTAATAGTCGCGATATTTGTGAGCAAAGACCGAATACTCTTACTCAGTTTCTCTCGCCCAAGATTCGGTGTTGAAGCGATGTCGACGCGAATCTCATTGCTCTGAGTGACTTAGAAGGCGCCATGATACGTCACCACGTGTGCAAATGGCAGCTGCAGTACCGCGGCTTCGTGATTGCCGCGATGGATGGGGTTGCAGACTGACTCCTCCCAGCGAAGATGGGAGCAAGATTGCTTTTCAGTGAGTCTGAAATGATCCCCGGGCTAAAGCGGCAGCTCTTTCTGCGCACGATGTCTGGCAGCAACCGACGGAAACCGAAGCCTCGTTTTCGTCGACGGCAAGCGAGGCCTCCAGTTGCCGAATACTTTTTATTGCGATAGCAATTATATGGACACTCTCGGCAGATTTTTGCCGTCGCTGTCTGTCGCCGCCGTCACCGTCATGCCCCGGATATGTATATGTATGTATATATATAAAAAAAAGGCAGAAAGAAAAATCAGAAAAAAAAATTGCCAAGGCAAGAAGAAGAAGAAGAACTTTATTAAGGGTTTGGGACAAGGGGTCATGAGCTCGATGGGTGGGGCCCCAAGTCCAGGGCTCCACTGGCTACTGCCGCCTGCCTGACGTGACCCAGGAGCGCAAGTTGTACCTCTGGGTCAGAGCTGGCGAGCTGTGCCTCCCATTGCTCGAAAGTATTAGAGAGCCTGTATTTACCTAAAAAGGTATCTAAATTTGGTGGTCGGTTTAGGCATCCCCACGATATGTGATATAGCGATGGCGAGCCGCTACACCACGGACAGGCGTGCCCATACAGCGTTGGAAAAATTTTATGTAATCTTTCCAGGTTGGGAAAGACCCCCCGTTTGAATCCTGCGAAGTCAATCGCGTCCTCCCCTTCTAATGATTTGTGGGGGGTGCTATATTTTTTTTTTTTGTCGCGCGCCTCGCTGGTGAGCAAGAATTTCGCGAGGGGCCATTCTGAATGGGTCGTTGTCCTCCTCGCTAGTTTCGTCCTGGAATGTTTGGAAGGATTGAAAATGCGGACGAGGCTCTGCTCGGTTCGTGAGCCCTCGAGCAAGAGCGTCGGCCCTCTCATTTCCCTCCAGGCCTGTGTGTCCTGGACACCAGATCAAGGCAGCCGACCAGTGACCCCTCTCACCGCAGCGCGGTGCGTTAGACCACCCAGCCAATCCCCATGCTTGCGCCGGCATAATAATGGCAGGCTATATATGCGCACCATTTACCACTGGCGGTATGCAGGTCTCGAAGGAGCTTCAGCGTGTTTCCTATCACGCAACGCTGCTACACTTTCTTTCAATTTGAAAACTGCCCTTGAGACATGCACGAAAAAGGGGAGCCTTTCTGTACCCACTCGTGATGTGGAACGAAAAAAAAAAAAAACAGCGTGCACCTTGCGTCAGACGCCACCGTGTGGCAGGGGACGCAGAGGGGTCATTCCGCGCGCCACACTTTAAAAGAAGAAGAAATATCTAAGAGCGTTGCGTTTTGCGTTGTCGACAGTTGCAGCGCGTCATTCAAACACAAAGGCGTAACAATTATAATAGTTGTTAGTTCACGCTTGTCCTGTGTATACCACCGCGTTCTTTTCGAGCGTCCTTCTTTGGTCTTCAGTGGGAAGCTGCAAGTATCGAGCTGCTCGTCGATCTTCGTATGACATTCCAATTTCTTGCTATTGCATTCATTGCTTCGCCGTTGCGGCGAAACTGTTACTTTTTTTGTGTACACGCGTATTTTATTTTGTGTTTTTATTAATGGCGATTTCCTTTGGGAGAACTGGCAGTGAGCAGAGGCTAGGCAGAGCAGTGAGAGCATGGCCATGCAGGGCCACATAATCCGCCCATGGAATGCGGCACGCATCCGAAGAGCGGGTGGAAGGGTGCCAGAATGGAGAAATGTACCATGTAATCAGTACCATCGAAGCCCCATAGTTCTCCGAGGGACAGCGGCTTAACACGTGTGAAATCCGACGCAGAATTACTGCGAAGCTCACTCGTATAAACAACGTCTACATTGCTGGGGTCAAACTACACCTGGCTGCCGCCATTACCACCACGCTTACCAGCAGGAGCAAAATAAAAATGGGTGAGGAACATGCCACGATGAGTCGCTCTTGACGAATCGCGGCTGGACTGCGTTTGTGATCATCAGAGAAAGTCACCACGAGGTGTAAGTAGATATGGACTTCACTTTTTCGCTATTTTCTCACCTGCTAAAACTCAGTTCATAGGAAGAATGACATGAATGTAATCGTAATGAGATGATATTCCATTTCAGTTCTACTTCTTGTATCTCTTCAGTGTTATGGTGCACGAGGCTCACCACTGGGGACACGGGCGCTACAAGTCGTTGTGGCGTGCTTAAGTAGGCTCACGTGATGCCACCTTGCTTCACGGAACCATGTTCAAACGACGGGAAACCGGCGGCCCTAGCGCCTTTTTTTTCAGTTTCCAACTTCAATCTGCTTCATTTTAAAACCAATTCATGTGCACTAGCATTCAGAAACAAGAGCTTAGAAAGCGGGACCAATGTTTACGGGGGCATGGTGCTCTGGTGCTGTGTGCACAATTAATGCAACACGCATGCAAAAGAGCAGGATGTAATTGTATATTAATGGCTTTACCTCAAGGATAACGAACATCACGGTGCAAGGCTCATAAAGCTTTGAAAGGGCAAGGAACCTAAGTCTGGCCCACGTGTTTCCAGCATGCACTTCCGAGAAGGCGACTTTTGCCGACTAGGAGCGCAAACGTTAATTTGGTGAGCAACAGTGAGCTCACAAGAGACAATTTCCCCTTCCAGTGAAGACGTCCACACCTCTAAGTCCTTTAAAACATTACTTCGGGCATCATATAGTTAACCCTTATCCTATGCACGCTGATCGGGGAACATGTCATCGGGAAAGTACCGATACGCAGAAAAAAAATTGAGAAGGGGGGAACGCACTCTGATAGAAAAATGTAGTCAGTGCACGAGTATCTGGTTTGAAAAGAAAATAAGAAAGAAAAGTTGAACGGAAGCCTACAATTAATTTCTTTTTCCAAATCGCCAATTCGTCCAGGCAAAGATCGCCGTATGCTTGGAGGCTGACATGTCTTAAAGTTGGTAAAGAGCTCCTCGATTGCAACCCTTCAGCAAAAAGACCATGGGCCACGATTTCCCTTTCCGATTTTCACTACGATTATTACGTGTGGAAGAACCAAGCTGGTCTGGGCCCAAACGGAAGAAAACGAACATTTCAAGCGATAAGTTCAGGGGCGAAGCTCATCGGAGGTTTAGGGGTTTCATCCCCTACCGCCCTGAAATTATTACATTTTATACGGGCACTCATACAAACACACGCCATAACATAGATAAAGGGAGGTGAGAACCTCAAGAAAATTCTGGCCACGCCCCTTAAGTAGGGTTAAAATCGTGGTTATGCGGGATTAGGCTTACAACGACCTTTTTTACCTGACTGCTTTTCATGGGATAGGATAGGAGCAAGGAGAGAGGCAGAGAACGAGAGGCATCCTAATGTCGTGCCGCTGAGACGGGCTCCGGCAGGGGCTGCAGAATAGAGCGCAGCCTTTACCTCCTCGAGAAACACTTCATGATGGAGGATACGTTGCACCAGGTGAAAACAGGCAGTGCTGTTTACGCAGACAAAGCACCGACAAAGTGTCAGGAGTCGCAAGCTACCAGCGAATTGTGTTTCGTTTGTTCAACGAAAGGAGCACCCTAACCACACCGAGTTCAAAGGCGACACAGTAGTTTCTTTCTCGCCTTCGCTACCCTTCCTATTAACTGATCGAAGGTGTATTTAGCCCCGCGGGTGGTAGCAGGGGAGAAAGCGAGGAAGGGGAGGTGTTTGAACAACCTTGAGTGTGGGGCATGCCCCCACTGGTTTCCAACCTGTGGGGGCGACGGCCCCCCACGCCCCCCCCCCCCTCGGTTCCGGAGCCCCTGGTTAACGCGCACGCTGCGAATTTTTATTGTTCAACAACGCACAGGAGAAATCTCCCACCGGCACCACCTTGGAGGTCAAGATCCATTGCCATATATAAGGGGTGGCCAGTGAACGGTTGTGCAGCGCGAGCAGTCGGTTCCCCCCTGCACGTGATACGAGGTGACAATGAGTGACGGCAGAACTCTTCCAAGCCTCAGCTGAATAACTGCACGTAGAAACGGATCTCTTGTGTCTCGCAGAAGCATAAAACGGCTAACGACTTGCCTTAGAAACAAATGTAGGGTTTGTTGCAAATTGTGAAGACGACGAGGAGTGGTATCATCATTAAGATCAGTGTGTTCGAATAAAGAAGAGGTCATCGGGTGGGCTTCATCATGGGGACGGCGGCGTGTCCTTTTCTCAACATTTTGGTGCCGTGAAACCCGGGAGAAAGGACCTTTAGAGGTGAGACAGAGTGGTCTTCACCACTTCCCGACCGCATCTGTAGCCTGGAGGACTTTTGCGACGCCGCCGTTGGGTGAAAGTCATGTGCGAGGCCTAACCCTACCCGTGACCCAGATGGTGGAGCATGACATCTCGACGATGCCCGGAACTTCGTCGTGCGAAGCTTGTGTAACGGATCCCGCGTTGACGCCGACTTTGCCTCGCGACGCCGCCGGCCAGTGAATTTAACGTTTCCGACACTGGACCGCATCATGGAGGCCCTGATCGAAAGGCGGTGTCAAGTACGCAAGGCCGTTACGCAAGCCATCGCCAGCATCGAGAGACTACTGCATCTGGAGCGCCCACCAATAAGTGAGTTGCGGAATATTCACCATGTTTTGACAGACCAGTTCGAGCTTCTCAGAGGAATTGATAAAGAGATAGAAGATACGGTTGACATCGATCACTTAGAAGCAGAAATGGAAGAAGCCGATGTTTATGTGCGCCAGATTATTCGAGCAAAGGTCAAAGCTGAATATAAGATTGAAGGTACATTAAAAGCTCGGCAGGCACGTATGGAGACTATAAGGCAAAGGATTAGGACAGAGGTATATGCGAAAGGACTCTCATCGTCTATGGCGCAACCATCTAGCCGATGCTTCAGCAATAGCGATATTATCGCACAGAAAGAAGACGACTCGACCACACGACAGATACAGGAACGTAGTGGAAGCAGTCAAACTAACGTTTCAACTACAGAAAGTACAATCCGAAAGACAGAAAGCGAAGAACAACCTCAACTTCCAGAGACCTATTCGATGCCTTCAGAGCTCTCATCAACGTGCAATACCCGTCATGTTAATGACAAGAGAGCGGCAACAACTGAGGCGTTTGGGGCGGAAGAGACTAGTCCGATCGAACATTCGGAAGCCTTTGGAAATTCTGAAGACCGTTCACCAGATACCAAGGATGAGTACACACCGAAGATGACAATGTCAATTATTAGGCAGTCCTCATTTCTATGCTTACAGGTGACCGGAGGAATCAAATCACAGCCAGTGCAACAAGGGGAAAGAAATAGAAGAAAGAAAGGACAGACCGCCAGAACACTGAAGCCTAAATGTAGCTCTTCAAGAAAGGTGCACATGTCAAGGCGGAAAAGAATGTGGACCCCACAGGCTACATTACTGCAGACGCCAAATGCCAAGACAGTATCACAGCAGCGAATGAAGCAGCCCAGGCCAAGGTGGAGGCAGAAGGCAGATGCTTACAAGGTAAACGCAGCCAAGACGAGAAAGCCAAGGAAAAGGTTCCCCAGAAAATGCCACATGAGATCTTGGTGGAAGAGACTTCAGTCTGAATTTTCATCCTTAGGAAGACCCCTCAGCGACAATTCAAGCTCAGCAAGGTCAATGCGTTCAAAGGCACGGGTGTGGAACAAGCGTCGCAAGCACCGCTGGAAGACCAGGTGCAGGAAGAAACCCGGATTGACCCACATGGATCGACTTGGACAAGTTCTGATGAACAAAAATGTGTATTTAGAACCCGTGTGTATTAGAGTTCTTCGCCGTCAGACGTCATTGTGGGGGCGTGGAGGATGTTGCAAATTGTGAAGACGACGAGGAGTGGTATCATCATTAAGATCAGTGTGTTCGAATAAAGAAGAGGTCATCGGGTGGGCTTCATCATGGGGACGGCGGCGTGTCCTTTTCTCAACATTTCGCGTCTCGGCACTGACCGGTTTGGGCGTCTCACCCGACCAATACAACGTGGTCCTCAACCGCGTCCTAATGAGGTGCCTGCCTGACGACCTCGCGATCCTCTACCGGCAGAAGTCCAAAGAAGCCGCGCAGGATACGTCCGGTATAGCGACCCCCGAAGAGAGAGCTCGTCAGGCTGCAGAAATGCTAAGCTTCTTGCGCATACAAATTGAGGTTCGAGAGGAAGGCAGGCCAGGACGAACGCCGTCTGCTTTCTCGCGGTTACTGCCCGAAGAAGATGTCGAGCCTCCGTCAGCACCGATGGGACATTTGCCTACAGCGTCCGCACTTGCTGCCGAATCTGTTGCAGTCACGGAAGAGGTGTGCCCCTTATGCAGCAGTTGTCAGCACACCATCGCGGACTGCAACGTTCAACTTTCGGCTGAGGAAAAACGGGCTCGGTTGCGCACTGCTCGTCGCTGCTACCGTTGCGGCTTACGAAACCACATGGCGCGTTTTTGCCGACGTGCGCGCAGCATCATCTGTAGTAAGTGCAACCGACGACATCTCACTATCCTCTGTGAATTGTTCACGCCGGCAGCCCCAACCCGTACAAACGCAACGACAGTGAACCAGGACGAGCCTCGCATCGCCGGGCGAGGCACGAACACGCCGTCAGTGACATCGGCCCCAAGCGCCCTGAGCGGAAGCAACGCCGTTCTTCTCCAAACAGGACGAGTCTGGATCGAGTGCGGATCCCAAAAGCGTCTCGTACGCATTCTTCTTGACAGCGGTAGCCAGCGCACATTCATCCGAGCGGATGTCTCAAAGGACCTTAGATGCCCGGTTATCGGAACCGAAGAACTTTCCTTGGTGACGTTCGGCCACTCGAAGCCCCGCGAAGTAATGCGCAGTCGACGGGTAGCTTTGACTTTACGAGGCCAACGTAGGGACATAGCGGTAACCGTGGAGGCCTTGGAGGTCCCCGAAGTGTGTGCAGTTACAAGCCCGCCGCTCAGCACTGATATTTTGCAGCTTTTGTGCGACAAGAACTATGATGCCGCAGACAACTTTCATCCCGACACATGGCACCCACATGAAGTAAGCGTCTTACTTGGTTCCGACGTCTACTGGAAGGTCGCGACTGGAAAGGTTGATCATTTAACCAGCAACCTGACGGCCGTGGAAACCAAGTTCGGCTGGACCGTTCAGGGCACCACGGAACGCGAAGGAAGTTCAGCATCTACGTGCGCTCTATTCCTGCACTGCAGCACGAAGTTAGTTCCTGACTGTGATCTTTCTGCGATGTGGCCTCTCGACGTCATGGGGAGCAAGGCTCCGCCAGAACTTGAGGCATTTGAAGAGGGCATTATCAAGCCAGACGGGCGCTACCAGGTGTTAAAGGATCCAGGCATACCTGCCGGCAACGACAATCGATGGGTGGCGGAGCGCCGTCTGCAAGCACAATTAAATAGGTTCAGACCACAGCCCGAACTCCTCAAGCAGTATGACACGGCAATCAGAGCGTATTTTAACGAGGACCACAGCCGCGAGAAGAAGAGAAGCCTGAGCCGAGAGAAAAGGAGAAGCAAAAGTCGCGAGAGGAGAATGAGCCGTAGCCAGGACACAAGTCGCCGCAGTAAGGAGAGGAAAAGAAGCAGGAGTCGAGAGAAGAAGCGAAGTCCCAGCCGAGAAAAGAGGCGGAGCCGCAGTCGGGAGAAGCGAAGGAGTCGCAGTAGAGACAAAAGGAGAAGCCGCAGTCGAGACAGGAAGCAAAGCCCTATTCGAGACAAGAAGAGGAGCGTCAGCCGCGACAGGAGGCGCAGCCGAGAGAGGAGGAGAAGCCGTGACAGGAAGAGCCCAAGTCGAAGCCGAGACAGGCGGAGGAGCCGAGAGAGGAGGCCTCGTAGCAGGAGCCGTCCGCGACGAAGCTGGAGCCGGGCCATGGAGCTGCAGCGCAAGCGGAGTGCCGAACGGTTGAGAAAGAAGAGCAGAAGCCCCCGGAAGAGGAGCGTGAGCATAAGGAGGTCGCCGCCGCCACGTAAGAAGAGTCGCAGCCGAAGCCGGCGGCGTTCTAGAACCCACAGTCCTCCAGAACGGAAGAGGAAAAGTCGCAGTCGGGAAAGGGAGCTCTCGGTGGTCAAGGTGGATAAGGCCCAGCTTCTGGAAGCCGCCCGCAAGAACATGCAGGCCATGCCGCAGCGTGGTGTGGTCGCCAAGTTGGACGTGGCTTCGTCTGCGACTTCTACGCCCCCTAATGAGCCTCCAGTCTTGC
This sequence comes from Rhipicephalus appendiculatus, assembly GCA_030522465.1. Lineage (NCBI taxonomy): Eukaryota > Metazoa > Arthropoda > Arachnida > Ixodida > Ixodidae > Rhipicephalus > Rhipicephalus appendiculatus. Next base: position 11,917 of record JALIZH010025562.1, read on the forward strand.
CCCTGGCGCAGTCGGGAGATGGCACGGGCCCGGCCGTGACCCTTGGCATGACCGAGGAGCCGCCAAAGATCAAAAGGTCCCTGGCTGCACTCACTGAAATCTGCAGGGCCATCTCTGATGAAGAAAAGCGCGAGTACGCTGGCGAAGTGGAACCCAAGACAGCTGAGGAAGTGGCCGAAGAGTTCCAGCAATCACACCATAAAACGACCCGTTCAGAAGTTATACATTCTGGAGGCAAGTCAGCGAGATTCAACTGCCTCGTGATCGCCTTGGCCCCTTGGGAGTATGTTGCGGACGATTGCGGCCGCGCGGCAACGAGCAGGAGGACAAAGAGAAAGAGGAAGTTAGCACGAGCTGGAGAATAAAAGAGGGTCGTCTTGGCCTAGGGCTCGGGTCATTTATTACGCGACAGGGTTATTTAAAAGAAGTTGTTGGAGCATGCAATTTTCTAATGGCACGTTTTTCTAGCGAATATCTAGCGGGAGTAAAACGAAAAAGGCTGTACAAGGACCTTGTCGACCTTGTTTTACCGGTAGCACTCTACAGGAGTTTGTATCCTGCTGGACGTGGGCAAAATGTACTAGCAAGAGTTAAAAAAATGGCTGTACCATCTAGTTCAAAATCCTTTTTTTTTCAAGCTCTTGAAGTTAAAACGTGGATGCAAGAGAGGGGTCTGTTTGTACCGTGGGGAACGGACTGTTTGCTCTGCCGTAAGCCTGAAACCATCGAACACGTATTTCTGGATTGTTGGGAAGGCGTGTTCTTTTGGGACATTCTGCAAAGAACTATCAAAAAAGATCTACCGCTAGATGCCTATGGGATCCGGTTTTTACCAGTTTATGACGAAGATGGAGGAGTGCCTTACGATGCTGTTATGTTGCTGTTATATGCTGTTATGTGCAAGTAATAAAGGAAAAAAAAGCGCGAGCAGTCGTTTTTTTTCAACCAAGAAACTCGCTAGCAGACGCTGCCGGTGTCGCGAGGCGAGAGAGGAGGGGGGTGCGTAGGAGAGGGGGAGAGGGGGGGGGACGCGCATGCGCAGTGGGAGTGTGGACGCCGCGGGCAGGTATGTCTATAGGAGAGAGGGGGGAGCGTAGGAGTGGAGAGAGAGGGGGGGGGACGCGCATGCGCAGTGGGAGTGTGGACGCCGCGGGCAGGGATGCCTAGAGGAGAGAGGGGGGGGAGTGTAAGAGGGGGAGAGAGAAGGGGGAGGCGCATGCGCAGTGAGGGTGTGGTTGCCGCGGGGAGGGATGCCTAGAGGAGAGAGAGGGGGAGAGGAGGTTTTTTTATTTTTATTTTTTTTGAAAGGGTTTGTGCATGCGCAGTAAGGGTCGTCACGCCGGCACACCACCACCACCACCAGATTAAGCTTCACCATAAGATGCTTCGCACCTAAAAGAGAAATGAAGACATAGATGAGCGGGCCAGAAGAGCCGGATCAAATAGGCTGAAAGAATGACAGTGCTCTGTTTCTTCTTTTGGCCAGCTATGTTGTATTTGTGATTCCCTTGGAGCGCTGCACCAGTTTACGATTAGTGCAACGCGCTCTCGGTATCCTGTGGTCGCTTTTAGCCACGAATCTGTACGAGCCACCATAATTCAACACATGACGATGTTTCCACTATTCCCAGTCTTGAATAACTAATGAGTGTCGGTCCCTAATTAGTGCGTCGCAAGACCAGCTTATTCGCGCTCTTGGTGCACGCCTCGACTACATGTTGTTAGATTTACCAGTCGCAGGAGTTTCGAGCAAGGCTAAGCTTTGACTGCATAGACAATGGGGGGCGATGCTGCCGAATGTCAATTCTATGCAAATCATGGCGTATAAAGCGGGCTTTAATAAAGTCTTTCGGTAGATCTCTGCAATGTTTGTCAAAGCTAAAAAATAGCATAAACATGACGGAGTTTAATATCAACAGCTTGCATGTATTCTGTTTTTCACTCACATCTCGCATTGAGTACATTTTATTATCGTTCTCAACCCGTATCTGCATACGCATCGAAACAGCAGCGTCCACTGCCCCCACGCTTGTATCTGCTCGTCCATTTTCCCTAATATGCGTGCTCTTGTACAACGAGTTATGCTTTATATTGCTAAGCTGTCGATACAGTAAGAAAAAAAAAAGTATTTTCTATTTGAACTCTTCGACAGAGATATTTCGTTGTGTTGAGCCCGCGCTTCTCTTCAAAAGGAAGGCGGTCTCTTTCACTCAAGAAGGAGTTTATTATGTTGACAGGATGTATAGACAAGATGACTTGCCGGAAAGCGCTCGGTACGTTCAAAAGAAACTGTTTTACTTCGGTGCATGTACGCTCTCTGCATATCCTTCTGAGCGAGAAGAGTCTCGTAAACACGCCTTGTGACGCTGCGATGACACTTCCAAAGCAGGAAAATAGCGAACCAAAGAAACGACTCTGAAAACAAGCCAACTCATTGTTCGAGACTCTGGCCCTGACAGTTGACGTCACTCGGCGATCTTGAAAAGGGGAAGTGTTTTGACGTCCCTGGGAGTCTCTGTCCGGCGGACGACACAGATGACCACATGGCCTTTCGACAACCTCGTTTCTTGTAGCCGAGCGTAAGGAAGTGGCTTATGTACGGCAGCAATTTTGTTGGTACGCCTACGTGGAAATGAATCGATTCTGGAATCTTTCGCCTCAAGGTCTTTTTCTCTGTTCCATAGACCCGGATTTAAAATGAAGACTTCCGCATCACCTTCCTTGTCACCTTTAGACATTCTATCATAGACTTCGCCTCAACGCAGCGATCACATAGCCTAAATGTGCCGCCTTGGTTTGGCCACTTACCGATACTGCGACAGTTGTGGTACATCAGAAGGAATGGAACATATTTTGTTAGATTACCAGGCATAGCAAGCCGAAAGAACTGTCCACAGTGAAGGAAGCACGTGTCCACCACGGTGGTGCAGTAGTTACGGTGCTTGGCTGCTGACCCAAATAATGCGAGTTCGATGCCGACTGCGGCGGTACATGGTCAAAGCCGACATCGAACTTGATGTCAACGTGACAATGTTCAGAAAGAAAATCAGGAGCACTTGCACTATCGGGCAAATGGGGGCAAGCGATGTTTCTTTCTTTCTTTCTTTCTTTCTTTCTTTCTTTCTTTCTTTCTTTCTTTCTTTCTTTCTTTCTTTCTTTCTTTCTTTCTTTCTTTCTTTCTTTCTTTCTTTCTTTCTTTCTTTCTTTCTTTCTTTCTTTCTTTCTTTCTTTCTTTCTTTCTTTCTTTCTTTCTTTCTTCTCTTCTTTCTGTCTTTCGAATTGAGCAATGCTCCCTCGTAACTGTTTCCTTGCTCCATGCCAAGAATCGGACCTCGACCAACGTGTTTAACAGCGCAACATTTCAGTTGCTACAGGCAACCACGACGCTCATGCGTTCATGTTCAGGCAACCATGACATGTGGCAACATAGAATGACAAGCGAGCTCGATAAACGATCCGATTTCCATAACAGAAATTTCTGACCGCCGACAATCCCACTACCGAAAGACCATCCATCATTTATAAACGGCGCACACACATCGTACGAATGTGACCGGTGCATGTAGGAGGGCTGCATTTCTATACGCTCGCCGGCAACAGGTTTCTGTGAGGTAAATCTGTGAGTTAAAAAAGATTTGCGAAAGAGGAACTAAAGGAAACAATCTTATTTACTTTGTATTGGACTATTTGACCAATCTCCAAGGTGGGCTTAGATGTATACATGTCTATCCAACGATCTAAACCTACATCTACACACACGATAGCCGCAAGCACCTATTCCTGTGATTATTCCGCAACGGTGCGGTGTTCTAGAGAGTGCCCAGCACAAAAAAAATCACGCCAT